>VZUI01053532.1:0-10462 GCA_013401135.1 Cettia cetti
GGGAATGGAGGGAAGGGAATGGAGGGATGGGAATGGAGGGATGGGAATGGAGGGATGGGAATGGAGGGAAGCTGACATGGAGCTGCAGGGATGCTCCTGTGGACATGGAGGGATGCTGGTGAGGAGCAGGAGCGGAGGATGCTTTGCTGTGGACACAGAGGATTCTCTCATGGGGACAGGGATGGAAGGAGGCCGCAATTGGAAGAATGGAATGCAAGAATGTGGATGGGGGAATGTTTTGGAATGTGTGGAGATGGAGAGAGGGGGATTGAGGGACGCTCACAGAGGTGGAGGGATGGGGATTTAGGGAGGCTTGAGATGGGATGGAGGGACGTTTCCATGGAGACAGAGGGATGCTGGCCCCAGGATGATGCCCCAGAACCAGGAGCCCGAGGAGGCACCAGCCTGTGACTCCAGCCTGATGATCCTTGCTTGGATTTTCCCAGCTGGGGTCTGGTAGCCGGAGATGACAAAGAAAAATCAAATAAAGGAGGAGATGGACAAAGAGGAGATGCTTTGGGTGGGACAGGAGTACCTGGAAGAAAGGTGGATGGGATGGGGGGATGCTGGGGTGCCTGGGAAGGGCTGGAGGGCGGCAGCACAGATGGAGATGCAAAAGGGTTTGAGCATCGCTGGCTCTCCAGTACCAGAATAGCTCAGCACAAACAATTTGCCAAAACGCAAATGAAATAATAATTAATACCATTAAAATCCCATGAGCACAGAAAAATACTGAGGAAAATGAAATAATGAGTGTTTTCTTCTCTTCTGGATTAGATTCTGCTCTTTGAAAAGAAAGAGCATTTTCACAGGCTGCAGAACAAGTGGAATTATCCCACGGCCACAACCCCGGCTTCCCGCTGGGATCAGGGCTGTGGATGGGGCCAGCACAGGTGTCCCAAACCTGCCATGGAGGAGCAGGGCTGGGGAAGGGGCTCCAGGAGGGGCTGGGGGAGCTGGGAAGGGGCTCAGCCTGGAGCAAAGGAGGCTCAGGGGGGCCCTGGTGGCTCTGCACAACTCCCTGCCAGGAGGGGACAGCCGGGGGGGTCGGGCTCTGCTCCCAGGGACAGGGACAGGAGCAGAGGGAACGGCCCCAGGCTGGGCTGGGGAGGCTCAGGGTGGGCACAGCAGGAATTTCCCCATGGAAAGGGGGCTCAGGCCTTGGCAGTGCCCAGGGAGGTTTGGATCCTCACCCCTGGAGGTGGCACTCGGTGACAGGGTGGGGATCAGGCACAGGTTGCACTCAGTGACCCTGGAGGCCTTTTCCAACCTCAGCCATTCCGAGATTTTGAGGGAGGAGGATTTGGGGACAAGGACAGATCCTGGCTGTGGGAAATCCAGGTGACCTGAGCGTGCCCCACATGAGGAACGTGGCCTCTGTCCCCGCACATGTCCCCGTGGTCTTTGTGGGGAACCTCACAGCAGCACCCGGGGTTGAGAGGAGCCTCCCCTGCTCCTCCCCAGCCTCCCTCCCATCCTGGGGTCAGCCCTAAACCCACCCCGGGCCCTGTGGGAGCTGCCTGGCTCTGTCCTGGATGGACAGGGGGACACGGGACCATCCTCAGCAGGCACCCCAGACCGGCAGCACCCCACGGCCGGGAGAAACCCACGGCCTGACTCCCCATGGGGAGAGGAGCGGGATAAATTCCCATTCCTGCAACTCCTACTGCCCTGCTCATTGAGCATTCCCGAGCACGCCGCGACCCCTCGCCAGCCCCGGCCCCTCCGCAGGGACCCGAGGCCGCCCCCGAGGCCACCGGGGGGTCCCGGGGAGGTGGCAGCGCTGGCGGGGGGTGACAGCGACACTCCTGTCCCCAGGGCGGGCGCTGGCGGGGCCGGTAATTGAATCTCGGCGCTGCGATGCCGCCGGGGCCGCTGGGGGATTGAGTTAACTGGAAATGCCATTTCCGAGCTCTCCAAAAGTGCCAAGCGCCCCGAGCTCCTCATCAGCGGCCGCGGGTCCCCTCTGCTCCCCCGCCGCGACCCCGCGGCCCCTCCGGCACCGGGGTCGGGCGGCTGCGGCTCCCCGGGTCACCCCAGGAAATTAATCCCGGAGCCCCTTGGGAGAGGAAGGAGGGGAAAAAAAAAAAATCTCGGTTCCATTTTGGGGGGAAATTAAAGCGTTTCAGGAGCGGCGGGAGGGGATGCGGCACCGACCCACCCACGGCATCCATTTCCCGGCCGGAGCCCCCTCCCAGCGCCTGGAATTTGCTGCTGCCGAGCTGTGAGTGTCCAAAAGGACAGGCAGGGCCTTCCTCCCACCAAATGCACCAAATAGAACAACTTACAAAGTATATATCTTATATATAATATATATCATACATCGGGAATAAATATTATATAGTATATTTCCGTCTAGAATAGATATATTTGTATATTTTAATGTATATTTCTAGATTTATTTTATATATTCTCTATGGAAATATAGATCATATTCTCTATATATTCTCTATATATTACCTATATATTTTCTCTATATTCTCCCCATATTCTCTCCATATTCTCTCCATATTCTCTCCATATTTTCTCTATATTTTCTCTATATTCTCTCTATATTCTCTTTATATTCTCTCTATATTCTCTCCATATTCTCTCCATATTCTCTCCATATTCTCTCTATATTTTCTCTATATTCTCTCCATATCCTCTCCATATTCTCTCTATATTCTCTCTATATTCTTTCTATATTACCTATATATTCTCTATACATTATCTACGTACTCTTTACATATTCTATATATGTGCTATATGGAACTATAGACTGTATTCCAGATAGATAGAGATATATTGGAAGTGCAGATAAAATTCCCAATATTCCTGAGGAACAGGACCTGCCTTGGGATCTCATTAAAAAGCTATTTCAACCTCGGAATAATGGGAGAAATCTACACCCATCTACCCCCAGAAAGAGCTTCGGGAAAACAACCAAGAGCTCACCCTCCCTCCACACAAACTGCTCTTGCCAGGAACAGGAGGGAAAAGATGCTCAGCTCAGAACTTCCCTCCCTGGTAAAATATTTAATAATAAACTCAGAGGAGAAGCCAACTGTCTCCCTTGGATGTGGTTTTCATTCGGAAGTCAATGGGAGTTTTATTTCCAATCCAAAATATTTTTTTAATCCTTTTTGTTGTTGTTGTTGTTTTTAAATTCCTGATGTGTTTTGTTCTGATAATTCCACCCTGTCACGGCGAATAAACCCCGCATGGGATGGACAGAGGGATGACACCCGTGCCACGCTCCTTTCCCCTCCAGCCACCCTTTCCCGAGGCTCCTGATCCCCGGCACTTTGTTAATCGATCCCGGGAATAACATTTGGAAATCCCCCCAGCGCCACAACAGCCGCGTTAATGCGTTAATTCCCACGATGCCTCGGCGCTTTGAAATCCCGGGGAAAAAAAAAATAAAATAAAAAAAAATAAAAACGAGGGGGGAAAGCTGAAATGAGTCCTGTAAAAAGGAACAGGGCATCATTAACGCAGCCGGATCCGTATCACAGGCTGCAGCAATTATTCCCGGGTGGAACACGGCAAGCTGTGAAGAGCTTTCATTACCAGGGGTGTTACAGGTCCCTCACCTCTGGCCAATCTCCCGCTAAAACTGGCATTTTCTGCACCGCGGATTCCAGCTCCATTTAAATCCATAATTGCTCTGATTGGGGGGCATACGGAGCACGGGGAATTCATGACTGAGAAATCTATTAGGCAATAACTTGGTTACTTTTAGGCACCTTCAAGGCACCTCGCCTCAATTGCTGCCCGGCTGGGAGGTGCTGATTTCCAGGGGGTGCCATTGCCCCGGCTCCCCTGTGCCTCGGTGACATTCCCGGGTCACCAAGGGGGAATTCAATCAGGGGAGCAGCCCATGGGATGCTGCTGCTGCTGCTGCCTCGGAACTGCAGTTCCCTGCTGCTGGCAGATATCCCCTCTGCGACCCACCCACGATGGATTTCGGGTGGGGTTCCCCCTTCCCCAGGCCAGGCAGGAGGGGTTTGCTCTGGGGGTCCTCAGGAGTGGATCAGGAATGATCCTTCCGTGACAATTTTCCCTCTCGTGTTCCTCATTCTGTGCAGGGATGTCCAGGTGTGGATCAGATCTGATCCCTCCATCCCTATTTCCCTTCTCCTGTATCCATGTTTGCTCCAGCGATGTCCAGGTGTGGATCAGGTGTGATCCCCCCTCTTTCCTCCTCTCCTGTATTCCCTGTTTCTTCCAGGGGTTCTCCGGTGTGGATCAGGTGTGATCCTTCCATCATTATTTTTCCCTTTCCTGTATCCCTGTTTGTTCCAGGGTGTGGATCAGAAGTGATCTCACCATCCCTATTTTCCTCTCCTGTATTCCCTGTTTGCTCCAGGGGTGTTCAGGTGTGGATCAGGTGTGATCCCTCCATCCCTATTTTTCTTTCTCCTGCATCCATGTTTTCTCTAGGGGTTCTCAGATGTGGATCAGATCTGTTCCCTCCATCCCTATTTCCCCTCTCCTGTATTCCCAGTTTTCTCCAGGGATGTTCAGGTGTGGATCAGTTGTGATCCCTCTTCCCCACTCTCCTCTATTCCCTGTTTGCTCCAAGGGTTCTCAGGTGTGGATCAGGTGTGATCCCTCCATCCCTATTTCCCCTCTCCTGTATTCCCTGTTTCCTCCAGGGATGCTCAGATGTGGGCCAGGTACAATCCCTCCATCCCTATTTTCCCCTCTCCTGTATTCCCTGTTTTCTCCAGGGTTTCTCAGATGTGGATCAGATCTGTTCCCTCCACCCGTATTTCCCCTCTCCTGCATTTCCTGTTTTCTCCAGGGGTGTTCAGGTGTGGATCAGGTGTGATCCCTCCATCCCTATTTTTCTTTCTCCTGTATTCCCTGTTTTCTCCAGGGGTTCTCAGAGGTGGATCAGATCTGTTCCCTCCATCCCTATTTTCCCCTCTCCTGTATCCCTGTTGGGCCCAGGCTGTGGATCAGACACGACCCCACCATCCCAATTTCACCCTCTCCCCAAACACCCCTTTGGGAACGGAACAAAACCCATTTTTATGCCTTTTTTTCCCCACTCCTTTGTATCCAAACGGGCTCATCCACCAGAAAACTCCCAAACTCCCTCGCTGCCATTCCCACCTCCCTCCCTCCCCGGGGTGAGCTGTGCATCCCGGGGCTCTCCATCCCCTGGAGGCGCTGCCGGAAACGGGAGACAATGCTCTATTCTCCTCTTCCTCCCCATCCCCGCATCCGAGTGCCTTCCAGGAGTGCATTAAATGATGCGATTAACATCTGTCACATGCGCCGCAGTCTCTCTTGCAGCCTCTCCCGGGGGAAGCAGCCGCACGTGCAGGGGAAGGGTTTGTTTTGGTGGCTTCAGCTCCTTTTTCCAAGCTCCCAGAGCACGGGGGGAATTGGATCTCCGTGCGTGAAGTGTCCCCTGGTTGGAGCAGGATGGGGTGGGGATGGAAGCTGCCAGGCAAATCCCAAAATCCCGCTGTTTGGGGTGGTGGGTTCAGCCAAAAGCTGCTCCTGGCGGGAGAGGGGGTTTGGGGGAGATGCTGAGGGGCTGGAGCAGAGGCAGCAGCAGCATTCCAGGATTCCCACAGTGGGATGGCCCTTCCCTTTCTACACCCAAACCCCAAAAACCCCCAAAGCCCTTTCTGGGGGTAGATGGATGTAGATTCCTCCCATTATCCCTAAACATTTTTTTAATGAGATTTCATGGTAGGGTCCTGTTTTTAAGGGCTGATCTCCCTCCTCTTTTTATACCCAAACCCCAAAAAACCCCAAATCCCTTTCTGGGGTTAGATTGATGTAGATTCCTCCCATTATCTCAGAACAATTTTTAGTGAGATCTCACAGCAGGGTCCTGTTCCTAAGGGCTGCTCTCCCTGCCCTGTTTATACCCCAAAATTCAAACCCTGCTGGATAAAATGCCCATTTCCTGCACATTCCCATTTGCTCCTGGCAGGAGCTGAGCCCTGCGCCTTTAACCAACCACCCAACCTCTGGCTGCTCCCAAAAAAACCCCCACATCCCATGTGGACATTGGGATGCACCCAGGGCAACCCCTCCACTCCCAAAATCCACCAAAATCCACACCAGCAGCGAGGCTGGGGCACCACAGAGCTCCAGCATCCAGGGGATTGGGAGGGAAAAAAAGACATTTCGGGGGATCAACCCCTTCTGTGGGAATTTTTTTTAAGGGGGAAGGAGAGAAAGGATGAAGCAGCATCTCAGCAGGACAGGGAGGAAGGATGGGATGCTGCTCCCACAGCCAGGATTCCTTTTAATTGATTTCTCATGCTTTGGTGGCTCCTGGCTTTAATTACAACACAAATGTTTGCTGATGCAATTATGGTGCACACGCCATAAAGCTGTGAGAGGGTGTCACCAGGTCGTGGGTCTTCATTTGTTTATGGCCTCGAGAGGGAAAAAGAGAGATCCTGCTTCCTGCCCAGATCCCTGGGGAGCAATCCTAACCCCAAGGTGGGTTTCTTTGTGGCGGGGGCAGATTGGTTTGGATTTTTTTTTTTTTTTCCTTTTGGTTTAATATATTAGAAGGGGAAAAAAAAATTAAAATGTGCCTTGCAGCAGCTCGTCTGGGGGTGAAATAATCCACTCAACATTCCGATTATCAGCTAATGCACATTTGCATTAGAATGGGTTAGAAGAGCTCCCAGGATGGAGCAAGATCCCCACGGATCAGCCGCTGGCCTTACACAGAAAAGCCACGGATCCTTGCCCTGAGCACAAAAAGGCTCGGGGATGCAGTGCCAGATGCAGAATTAAATAGATGGAATATAAAATAAACGTATAGGAAAGCTGTGTTATATATTATATACTGGGAGTATTAATATTATATATAATACATAGGGGAAATACATAATATATATAATATATTGGGAATATACATCATATATATAAAAATAATTGGGAATGTGTCATTTATGTAAGATTATTTGGAAAATATTCACTATATTCTTTAGAAATAAGACCGTGCCATGAGATTTCACTAAAAAATGGACCCTGCCATGAGATTTCACTAGAAAATGTTCGAATTTAGGAATACTTGGGGGGGAAAAAAGGCAGAATTGGCCAGAATTAGCCAGGGCAGCTGGTCCTGAGCGCCAAACCCTGGGGTTCTCCTAAAGGCTGGGACGGCAGCGACAACCCCAGGGAATTGTGGACACCCAGCAGCACCCCCTGGCTCTCGGGGTGTGCCCCTAAACCCGCAGGAATTGCGGGAGCAGCGGCAGCATCCCGGGTGAAAGGAAACCGAGAGGAAATTCCCGGAGCGCCGCAGAGCCTGACGCTGCACCTTTCCCACCTCAGCTGTCACACGAAGCCCTTCCAACCCCCCCTCGAGCCTCGTTAAAAATGTGATGCTTCCCTAAGGCGACCGAGGGAGACATGGCCAAATTAATGAGGACGTGACAGAGTTTACAGGGCGGATTAGACTCCTCTTCCCCCGGAATAAACCTGGGGATGGAGGGAGAAGAAGGGAAGGCGAAGCTGAGGGCCGGCCGGGGGTTTGGGGAGCATGTGCGCTCACCAAAAGAGCAATCCTGTCCTTGTCACTGCTCATCAGGCACAGGGACGGGCGGGGAGGGCTCGGGGAAGGACGGGAATTCAACCTCGCTGCCCCGCGGAGCCGCAGCCGGCCTCCTCTGGCTGCGCCGCGCCGGGAGCGAGGTTTGCAAACACGCCCTTGCAGCTCTCCCACTTCATTTCCCCGTTGGAAAATAAATAAACAGCAGTGTTTGTTGTTGCTTTTTTTTTTTTGTTGGTTTTTGTTTGGTTGTTTGTTTTTTGTTTTTTGATCTCTCTTTTTCTGCTTTTCTTTGTCCAATCTGGAAAGCAACACATTTCCAGCGAGCAGCTGGGATGGACTGGAGGCATCTCCATCGGGGCAAGGGGCACCCTGTCGGTGTGCTGAGGGAATATTTGTGTCCCAAAACCCCACAGTGCCCAAAATACGGAGCATCAACAGCCCCAGACCAAAAAACTGGGATTTGGTACCTCTGGAAGAACCCAACTGATCCCGCTGGAAATGCCACTTCCAAAATGCCCAGCCCCTATGGATGTAACCCTATAGCCACGCCTGGAGGTGAGGGGACACCTGGCATCCCTCTCCCACCATCAACAGCCTTTGAGGGGATCAGGGATTTTGGGAAAACACTGAGAGGGTCCTGTTTGAGGGCACCTCTTTAATCCCAACCCCTTGGAGCCGAAATAAAGCTCGAAACAATCCTGAACCAACCCCTCGAGCCCAAACAGCAGCGAGATTTGGGAGCCAGTCCAAGCTCTGCAGCTTAGGCCCATCTCCAAATATCTCCCAACAAGTTTATTTATGGAAAATAAAATCAGTCCAAGATGTTCACAGCTCAGGAATATTTAATGCTATTTGGTGAGAAAGTATTTCCAGCGAGGAGGGAAGGGAAGCGCGCGGCTCCCCGAGCCCGGCTGGCGGCGGCGCACCGGGAACGGCGCCGGCACCGACCCACACCAGTCACCCCAGAGCCCTGAACTGGTCTGACTGGATCAAACGCCTCCCTCGCTTCATTCCTATCAATCCTGCTTAATTAATTGGCTCTGGAGGCCGGGATGGGGTGAGCTGTGGGAAGAGGAGCGCTGCCCCCGGGTGCCGCCGCAGCCGTGAGGAGGGGACACCTGGCAGACCTGTCCCTTCCCCTCAGCCAGGAGCAGGAAGGAAATTTCCCTGCTCTGTGGGAAGAGGAGGGGAGGGCAGCAGAGTGAACCCAGATGATGCTCAGACACAGATCCCCCCCCTCTGGCAGCCAAAATCCCGGGAGCTGCGGCCACCTCGGCGCTGGGGTCACCCACGGAGGTCACGCGTGACACGGAGCTGTCTGCAGGGCCAGCCCCGGGTCGAGGGCAGGCTGGAGGCAGCGGGGATGGCAGCCACTTTAATAGACACCTGTCACCTGATGGGGAGGGTTAATGCGTCCCCCTGATCCCACAGAACGTCCCCCCGATCCCGTGGGACACGGAGGAGCGTCCTCAGCCGCATCCCGGCTGTCACCTTGGCCAAGGTGGGGACACAAAGCAGCCAGGGAGGGAGGGACAGCGCCAGGGCAAGGCCTGGACTTTACAAACAGCTCTGATATCCCTGGAAGACGTCTCCGAGTCATGCACGGGGTTGGAAATGTCTCCCATTATAATTCTGAGTCATTTGTGACTCAGTGACATTTCTGGAATGGAAAAGCAGCGGCTGGCCCAGCCCTGTGCGGCCACACCACAATTCCATGGCTTATTCCTGACCCTATTTCCCAAACAAACAACGCCCCAGAGCCAGCACTCCCCAGCCTGGATCTGCAGCCACTCGTGGATGGTCCTCTGGGACAGAAAGTTTTGGATTCCCACCTCGAGAGGTTTTATTTTGTGTGGGAAAAGCTGGGATCTGAGCCCAAAATTGCCACTCTGGATAGAGGCAGGTGTGGAGCCCCACCAGGGATGTGAAGGGCAGGGTGAGAGTTCCTAAATCTTTATGTTTAAACATAAGAAATAAAAGCAATCATAAAATAAATAAAAGCAACTTCCAACAGCCCAGGACTGACACACACAAAGCCAGGGTCACGCTGCTGCTGCTGCAAATCTCTGCAGGAAAAAGGGGTTCAGGAGCACTTGGACACAACAGGGTTGGAATGGTCACACTGGGGTCTCCTAGGGACAGGAATTTTCATTAAGGCAGCCCTCATTGCTCAGCTTTATCCTGGGAATGGCCAAACCCAGGGCAGGAAGCACTTGGTGAACTGAGAACCCTGGATCACACAATTATTTCCTTTCCCCCTCTCTCCACGGTCCTGTCACAGCCCATTATTAAAGCACTCGATTGGAGAGGCTGGGAGGAGGGCATGGGGCCAGGATGCTGGGGGCCAGGGGTGCTGGGGGGCTGGATGATGGAAGGCAGGATGTTCAGCAGCTGGGGGACTCGGAGGATGGAATGCAGGGGAGTCAGGATGATCAGAGGTCAGGATGATGTGGGGTCAGGATGTTCAGGGATCAGGGTGCTCAGGGATCAGATTGCTCAGGGATCAGGATGATGTGGAGTCAGGATGATCAGGGGTCAGGATTCTTGGAGAGAGGGATCCTCAGAGCCAGGGTGCTCAGGGGTGAGGGTGCTTGGAGAGAGGGATGCCCACAGGATTGGATTCTTGGAGGCCAAGATGCTGAGGGATTGGAATGCTCGAGGGTCAGGATGCTCAGGGAGCAGGATTCCCAAAGGCTCAGAGGTCAGAGGTCAGGATCCTTGGATGTTGGAATCAGAGATCAGGGTGCTCAGGGATCAGGATGCTCAGGGGTGAGGGTGCTCAGGGATCAGGATGCTCAGGGGTGAGGGTGCTCAGGGATCAGGGTGCTCAGGATGCTCAGGGATCAGGGTGCCCAGGGATCAGGGTGCCCAGGGATCAGGGTGCTCAGGGATCAGGGTGCTCAGGGATCAGGATGCTCAGGGATCAGGGTGCTCAGGGTG
>VZUI01053535.1:0-31028 GCA_013401135.1 Cettia cetti
CCATCCATCCATCCATCCATCCATCCATCCATCCATCCATCCATCCATCCATCCATCCATCCATCCATCCCTCCATCCTTATTCCAGCAGCCCCTTTGCTCAGGAAATTCCTTTGCTCTTTGGGGCTGATCTCCAGGAGCCCCAGCAGTGATTCCCAGCCCCCAGGAGTGGGGCAGGGCTGCTCCAGCTGCAGCTGCAGGGCTCTGAGCATCCCCACGCTGGGTGGGCACTGTTGGAGGGGTGCCCAACGCTCGGCTACACAGAGCGAGGGGCTGTGATTGTGTAGATACAGCCTGGAACCGTGTGAGGGGAATTATTCCTGCCCTTATCTCCTCTGCTCAGTGCACATCATCATCCCTGATCTCACGGGTCCCAGAGGACGTGGCTGCCAGGGCTGCTCATGTGATAAGGGAAGCTGCATCACATGTGTTTGTTTGTACAGCTCCTTTCCTTTATATTTTGCATAGCCATGGCTGTTATTCTGCCTTTCTTATACAAGAAGACACATGGAGGACAGCACATGCAGTGAACTCTATTAAAATGCATTTAGAGGCTGCTGCTGTCACAGCACCCACAGAAGGGACCAGGCCTGCAGGCCTGATATTACAGCCTAACATGCAAATTGATATTTGATGGGAAGCAATATGATAATTGCCCCAGAAAAAAATTGTCTGCTTAGGAAGATGTGGTGAACACTCACCTCTCTGTCTCTCCCTTCCCCACGTTTAGCAGCAGAGGTGAGCCTCAGTGGGTGTTTGAGATTCTCCACAGAGAGCAGCCCATCCCCAAGAGCACCATTTCCCTGCACATCCCACATGAGCTGGAGCCTCTGCTTTCCTCCTCTGGCTGCATTACGCTGTCAATAACCAGCAGAGCATTTTGAGGTACTGTAACCTCTCCTCCTGCACATTCCCATGCCAAGGTGATCTCTGCTGCCACTGACTCAGACAACAAAACAAAAAAAGCAAGCTAAAAAAAGGGAGGTCATAGCCATGGCCATGAGGAAAGTTTCTCCTCTACACATCCTGCATGGGAATATCTGTGTACTTACCCAGGGATATTGCTGGCCCACAGCCACCCAAATAGTCCCTGTACAGAGTCCCAGGGACACACTCAGCTGCTGCAGGTTGCACCCAGCAGGGACATTGGCTGGGCTCTGCAATTCCCTGTGGCAGAGGCCCTGTTCAGCATTTAGCTACAGACTGAACAAGGGTCAGCCTGTGCCATCTCCTCAGCTGGAAAAGAGAGAAAAAAAAAAGCTGGCAGAGAAGTGCCCATCACTCATCCAGGGGCCAATGTCTGACTCTCAAGGGTGGCTCTTTCTAGGCTGAAGCCCCAGCCAGCAAATGTTGTGTGTATCATGTCTGCAGTGCCAGGTGACATCCCTCAGCTTTTGTGCTTTTAGCCAAGGTGAAAACACCACCATGCTCAGGAAAGCTGCAGGTCCAGGTCTCATTTAAACAAGAGCTGATGTGTGGGAAAATGCACACCACGGAACAGAGGGGTATTTTCTGCCTTTCAGAACTCCCTTCTTTGTTGGAAAGAGGCTAAAGACAACTTTAGACAAGAAATTAGGGAAAAGATGCTCTGGGCAAATAAGATGCGCCTATTTATTCATAAATAGAAACAGGTTTTATTAATCCACTTTTAAAACATGGCAAAATACCCTGTATCTTTTTCTCTGTCTCAGCATGCCTGTTCAAAAACTGGCAGGGCTAAGCCTACTTTGTTCACAGCTTCTGGGGAAGTTAAACGTTTTGAACTCTACCTTTAGATCACTGGCCCCTTGGTATTTCTTTCCAGGCACCCTACTCTGATCCCGTTGCCAGAGGTGGAGGAAATTCTATTGCTTTCATGGGCAGATGGATCAGGCTTATTGGGAATTTCAGACCTTGTCTCTTTGTTGTGTTTCATGCTCGTGTGTTTAAGAATTGGCTCATTGTCCAGCCTGCTAATGTTTTCAATTATGTGGAGCCCAATTCAATATCCTTACCTGATTGGGAGGCAGCAGGAGTTGGCTTTTTGTGTTCTCTGACCTAGAGCTGACTCCATTTGCTGCCTATCTGACTAACTAGTGAAGCAGAAAATGCTCACAATACAGCACAATTAATGACAGACTCTGAAAAACACACCAGATCCCAGTGGAGAGGAAGAAATTAGGCTCTTGCACAGTGAAGGAGTTTGTTGATGATGTTTTTCTATTTATAACATTTTAAAGGGCAGGCATGAGTTAGCCTTACTGGAAAATCCTGACTGCTTATTTTTTCATAAAATTGGCTTAGTTTTTTTTTTTTTTTTTTTTTTTTTTGATTGGCGATGATATTATTAAAATTCACTCCAGTTATGTGACCCTGTGGATGCCAAGAGGAGAGGGTTTTTCTGGCCTTTAACAATCTGTCTCCCTTGGCAAATATGGGAATGTATTTAAAACCATATAAAATGAGAAATGCCCTTTAAAAAGTAATTGTCAGTGCTGATATAATGCCATTAAACAGGATTTTACAGCAAATAGACTATGAAAAGATACATCTGGAGTGCTGTGTCCACTTCTGGGCTCCTCAGAAGAAGAAAGAGCTACTGGAGAGGTCCAGTGGAAGTCACAGAGTCCATTGGGGGTCTGGAGCATCTCCCTTATGTGGGGAGGCTGCAGGAGCCGGGGCTGTTTGGTCTGGAGGAGACTGAGGGGAGATCTCATCAATCCATGTAAACCTCTCCAAGGGCAGAGTTGGTGCCAGGCTTTTTTATGGTGCCCAGTGAGGATGAGGAACAATGGCCAAAACACAAGAGATTTCACCTCAACATGAGGAAGAATTTTGCACTGAGGGGGAGAACACTGGCATAGACTATGGCTCAGGCTGTGAACCCCTCAGTCTGCAGGGAAACACCAGCACTGTGTCAGCAATTGCTCATTTCATGAATTCACCAAGGGGACGGGTTGTTGTAAGCTCCTGGTCTTTGGCTCTGGTGTATGAGGTGCCTTTGGACACTGTAAAATAACAGGAGCAGCACAAGCTCATTAATGGGATGATAATGGAGGGAACAGGACCCAAGGCATCACAATGAGGTGTGACAAGGGGAAAGAACAGACACATGGAGCTGTCTCAAGGCATGATCTCTGTAAACAGGAATATATTGACTTATTTACAGTGCCCTTCCCTTCAGGCTACTTTAGGAGGAGCAAACACTACTTTGGCAGATGGTCTTTACTAATATTTTTGAAACACTTCCTGCCACATTTAAATATCCAATCTAATTTTTTTTACCTCATTTTCATTTTATCTCCCTGCCCTGGAAAGTTTCCCCATGCCCTGTATTCTCCTGTGGCAAAGTCTCCATGCAACACACAGGTCCTGCTCCACACCACACATGGAAAGGACACTGCTCCAGGAGGGAATGAAGAGCAGCAGCATCATCTATTTCTGCTGTTCCCTCTGTGCCCACAAGCTTCATTCACTGCACAGGGGCAGGCCCCGCTCTCAGTGATGAGTTCCTGTTTCCCCACAGGCCACTTTTCATGGCCAATAGAGCAACCAGGTTTTTCAAGCACTGATAAATACATCAGCCCAACGATTCAGCAGGGCACAGCAGCATCAGTCCCATCTCACCTTTGCTGCAGAGTGCTTGCCTGTGTAGTCAGCTTGAAACACACAGGATTCCAAATCAGTTTTTGGTTTTCCAAATGTCTTTAATATCCTCCCACCTCTGGTGTCTCCAAAGTCCAAACACCTTGGCTTTAACTGCAGGCTGGAGGATTGGACTACTCAAAAACCAGCTCTCAGGGTATCAGGTTGCAAAATGCTAATGTAGATCTACCTTTATTCTTTAGTGAACAGTGTCTGAAAAGTAGATATTCTTTAGCTTGATAACATTAATTTTAATGCCAGTGTTTTTCATTAACCCTCTCTGCAAGCACTGAGCACTGTGCCAGGCCAGGGCTATGATAAACAGGAGTTGACATTTGGCCTCTTTGAACTTTACATCATTTGCATATTTTGACAATGAGTTGCAAATTCTTTCCTGTATAAAAGAGTTTGTGGGGGTGGTTTTTGTTTGGTTTTCAGAATTTTTTTTTTCTGTTTTTCAGTTTTTTGGGGGGTAGTTTTTTGGTTTTGTGTTGTTTATTTTTATGGTTTATTTTTAGCATCTGAACATGTATTTTCATTATATAAAGAAATATTTCAGAAATTCCAGTTCCCCAACTACTTTTCCACATTTCCCAGTATTTTATTAGGAAGACATAACCCTGCATCCAAGTGGTAACACAGCACCTTGAGGGAGCCTGTAAATGGATTCTAAATTGATGTTTAAAAGCCTTTTAATTTTTTCTAAATGGGAGAGGCTAATGAGTTTTAATTCCTTGAAAAGCCAGCTACTGCAATAAAAAGATGTTTTTCTATTACCAGCAAATCACCTGCTTTGGAGACTGGTTTATTTATTTATGTAAGACCTGACCATAAATGTATTTGATAAAGGCTGTGTTTGGTCTTTCAATAAATTCTGAAGCAGTTTGTATTCTGTAAACATTCATAAGGAGGGAGAGGTGGAATGGAATAGACATATTAGCCAAAATCTGAGCATTCCTACCAGCACCCTGGTCTGCACACAATTTCCATGTGCTGAGAGCACTGAAACCTCCACAGAGTGGTTTAAGCCCTACAAGAAGAACAGCAGCAGCCTGATCACTCTCAAGACAAAAAAAAAAAAAAAAAAAAAAAACAACAAAACAAACATTTCAGATCTTAAATCACAATTTGGGCTCTTCACCTGAGGGTTGCCAGCCCATGGCAGGAGAGAAATCCTTCCAGTTACAAGAACAGAAAAGACAACACTTCTGCCTCTTGCCATCCTCCTTGGGAGAGAGCCTGGAACGTCAGATAAATGGGGAAGAGATGAAAAACCTGCTGTCTCTGGAAAAGCAAGGTGTTAAGGAGCACTGGGATGGAGTTCGGAGTCTGGACAGCTCCCAGGTGCTGGTGGGGCAGAGGAGAGCCATGAAAACTGTGAGAGGGGGACTGCAGCCCTTGATAACACAGCCACAGAAGCAGGAAAATGGGATGGAAGTGCTGAAGTGCCCCAGCAGGGTTCCCTCTCAAGCCTGGGGAGAACCCTGCACGCAGGGACAGAGGGGTCCTGGGTGCCACCCCCTGCCGGGCACCACGGAGGAGCTGCAGGGGAGAAAACCAAAGCTGGCAGCCTCAGGAAGGAGATTTATTGCCTGGTTAATGGCATCCTTCCCTTCCCAACGACCCCAGCGAGGCCGGGGAAGGCTGAGTGGCTTTATCTTCATCCAGCGCCGCGGTCCTTCTGGGACACTTGAAGCTGATTGCATCACTTTCGGTGTCAGCCTTGATAAGATGCTGATTGCGTTTCCCGGTTTTCCCGTGGCAGAGGAGTCCCCCAGCAGCCTGGATGGTTAATGGGAGCTGACTGACTCTCCAGTTTGCCAGAGCCGTTCCCTTTGGCTTCCTGCTGTAGCACATTAACACAACAAATTAACATTGTAATTGCATTTTCACTATTTATCACCGTGGAAAAGGAGGGGAAAAAAAAATCTAGAAAAAAGGAAGATCACAGCAAGGGCTCAGGAGACAGGTTAGTCAGGCAAGTCTCTGTCTGCACCTCCCTTCGTTTCTATTTATAGCCAGCCATTAAATTATGCTAATAAACAGCCAGCCACAGGCTATGGCAAATCCCCTGCTCAGACACAGGAAAAGCTGTGTTAAATATATTCAGCTTACTCAACTCTCAGCACCGGTGTGACTGCTTCCAAACCCAAAACCTCAGGGATCTAAGGGCAGCTCCAGCATCTCTCACTGCCACCCATTCCTGCAGCACAGCCATGGCAAGGCACATACATTGAGCATTGACAGACACACATATGGAAATCAGCACAGGATAAAGACAACATAGAAATTCCAACAAAACACCCCCTATCAATGGCTCTGACTTAATCAATTATTTTGGCAAAGGCCAATTCACTACAGTTCATAAACTGATTCATCTGGGAGAAAACAGCCCTTTTCACCAAATAGCAGCGTGATGCATCTGCCACCAATTTCTCCAGAGCAATTTCATCAAAAATAGCATTTATTGTAGCTCTCCCTCACATGCAATTGGTTGTTATTTTATTTCTGTCTATATGCAGCAGTTCCTAAAGGGGATAGCATCAGGTCCTCACATAACCTATATATTTAATCAGATTATCCAATTAAATAATACAGCCTTAAATGAAAAGTCTGCTATTCCCTCGAGCAGTTCTGGGAATGCTTTCATTGCTTGTTCTTGTGCTTAAAATGTACTAGCAGCACTGTCTTCTGCAGCTATTTTTGGGTATCCAGACATTTATACAGCACCCATCACTAATTTTTAGATGCTGATACCTTGTTTTCCTCATCAAATTACGGCAGTCAGAAATATCACATTCATCTATAAAATCACAGAGCTCATAAAATTAACAAGTGCCTTTATCTTGTTTGACTGAGCAAACACTGGATGAAGAAGTGATTGTGATGATGGGGATTTGTTGAGGAAAGAGGAGAATCCCAGCAGGGTGGTGTTGTCCCCCCCAGGGCTCTGCCTGTGCTGGGCTGCACCCTTGGGACCTTGCCAGCCTGTACCTGGCAGAGGAGCACCAGGGAGGCTGGATAACCCCCAGGATTCCCTCTGGCTTTCCCAGCAGCCAGCACAGTGAGGTGCTGTGTGACAGATTCAGCTCCTGGGGTGCCCCATCCTGGCTGTGGCACTGCAGCAGCTCTGATGCTCCAGCACTGAGCCTTTCCATGCCCTTCCAAGCAAGGACGTGCAGGCAGGGAAACGTTTTCATCCACTCTGAGCAGAAAGTTGGGGTTTGCAAATCCCCAGAGGAGGATTTCACACGAGGAAGGTCATCATACTGCTCTGCCACAGGGAATGCTTCCTCCTGCTGGAACCCTGTGAGGATCATAGCTCCCGTGGCTGTTTTCCCTCCCAGCCCCATCCTGCTAAGACATGCTGCCTTACAGGTTAAGCCAATGTCTCCAAGAATATAATTTCTTGAACAGGTCACAAAGCCCTGCCAGGAGAGAGGCAGGGAGGATCTCAGTGGCCTCAGGGGGGTGGAGGAAGCCAGCAGAGATTCAGCAGTGTGGATAAGTGAACACAAACACCAAGTGTTGTAACACTGTCTGTTCCCATGGGAAAAAACTGGGGAAAAGTGACAGATTCAACCTGGATTGAGCAGGCTCTGCTGGCTACCGCAGCACTGAGCTCTCTGAAAAGCAGTCACAAGGTGCAGGGGAGGGTCTGACTTGGTGCTCAGGAGCTTCTGCCAGCCTGGCCCTCCCAGAGTGCCCAAGCTTGGGCACATTTGGAGGTGCTGCTCAGAGCCCAAAACACGCTCTGTGTTCAGGTCTCAGTTACATTGCAGCTGTGTGAACAGAGCCATGAGCCTGTGTATGCCACCTCTAAGTCAAACAAGTGATTCCCAGCAAATTTTCTTCACCCACAACACCACAAGGTAATAAAATAAATTTTAAAAATGGATAATTAAAGAATCAGTTCTATCTCTTTAGTCATCCCTACCACCTCAGCAAAGCAGGTGAGAGGCACCAACCCCTGCATCAACTCTTGGACATTCCCTGACTTCCCAGACCTCTCCTTTCCTCCAGAGAGCAACTGGGAGGAAAGGGGGATATTTTGTTGTCATTAAAATTTCATTTTGTTTTTAAGCAGACACGCTGCCATTTAAAAAGCTCCCTGGTGAGCAGAGGATTGGCAGCCTGGGGAAGGGAGAGCAGAGGCAGCAGGGGCTGGGGAGGAAGAGGGAGGTGTCCAATGCAGTTGCAGGAGCAGCAGAGATGCTGCCGGCTCAGGGAAGGCTTGGCTTCTTGCCAGCCTGCTCTGTGCTCTGAAAAACAGCAAAGCTAATAACCTCAATTACAGCCCAGCCTCTCTGGGGGCCGCTGATGATGCCTTTGTTTATCTGAGCCCCAACGTGAAAGCAAAGATTGGTTTTTGTCTGCAGGGGCATGTGTCATAGAGGGACTGGAGAAATAAACAGCACATGTCAGGGAAAGAAAGGTCAGAGAATCACAGGAAAGGGTCTTTAAAAACCATCTAGCTCCAACCCCCTGATGTGGGCAGGGACAACTTCCTCTAGAGCAGTTTCCTCAAAGTGCCATCCAGCCTATCATTGAAGCCAGTATAGATCAGTTAGATTTTCTTTCAAAATCAACTTTAGGCATTGACAGCCTTAGTGCCTTAAATTCTGACTCTCTTGGGCTTGCAGATATTTCAATTTGGCACCCAGACTGCAGCAAATCACCCAGAAGGTCCCTGTCAATGTCTGTCTCAGCTGAAACAAGGATGGGCTTTCCCCCTGACCTGCTGTGGCTGTACCACTGCCCACATTTTCACTGCAACACTCAGCACTTTTCCACCCATAACACTCATAAAAATGGCTCTGCTGGCTTTTGAAAGCAGCTTGGAGCTATCCTGTAACAGGAGCTGGGAGCTGATTACCAAAATATTGATTTTATGAGTATATTATTTAGAGGGTGATGCCTAGAAGAACCAGGCAGAAAGAAAACCACCCAATGTCTGTTGAATACTCAAGACTGATGCAACATTGCTGGACTTCTTGCAATTTTTCCTGCTTGGTTCTACTCTATACTCAGGAAATCTGGAAGGATGGGTTAAAGAAACCACTACCTTCAGCACGAGATGAGGGACCTGAAAATGGAGCATGGCAACATCTATGTTGGGTCAAGAGAAATCTAGCCCGTGGTAGAGGAAAGTTCTGCCTTCCTCACCAGGAAGAATTAACTCCAACAGATTCCACAGAAATGACTGCCACTGTAAAACCCTCCTTGTATTTCAGGGCTGTTCCTGCTGCTGAAATGAGCAGTGCTTTTGTTCATGCATGGCTTCCCTCTGTGTGTCACAGGCCCCCAGCCTGCAGGCTCAGCCATTCTCTTGGCTCTGCCAGATGGTCTGGACGGGCTGGCCCCCACTGCAGCTGCAGTGCAGTTTGCTGGGCTGCAACTTCCTTTTCTGTGTGAGAAAAGCCACAAAAAGGCTTCTCAGGAGCAGCAAAATCTGATGTTGTCAAGTTACAGGTTCCCCATGCACCCAGGTGCTTGCAGCAGCACACATCCAAGATGTAATTGTATAAATTTCAATGAGGGTGGACTTAGGTAATGGGAGGAAAATTTTCTCAATTTCTTGATGAAGCAGAGGCTCAGCCAGCACTCACAGCCATGTCATGAGGCAACTCATGCACAAACACAAGAAACACAAGCCCTGTTCAGCTGCAGCAGCATAAATATGAACATACATCTAGTAATCCCCAGTCCCCACTCACCAGGTACTGGATGCAGAGAAGCAAAACACTTTTTCCTGGGAAAAGCCAATAAAAGTGCAATGCCAGCCAGTCCAGCAGCGTGCAGCTGGATCAGCTCTGGATAACAGGTTACCATGGTGGTAGACCAGGTTTACAGAGACTGACTAAAGCCCAGCACCCCCACAGCCAGCAGGGATAGTGGGGCTATGCTGTTGATACCTTTTGGCTATGAAAAAGCAAGATCTAACAAGCAATGTAACAGCTCAGGTTAGATTGCCCTGCCTCAGGCTAGGAGTCAAGTCTCTCCTTGGCTAAGAGAGTCTGACAATTTAACCTTTGCCTGATCTCACACATGGCTGGCTCTTAAAAAATTACTGTAGAAGGATTGTGAAAGGGGGAGGGGAAGTTATTTTATCTTTGACCTTGTTTGCTCATATTAAATAACCAGACAAGGCAGGGTCTGACACAGGCAGGCTGAACCTCTCTGTGGACACACACTGGCTTTTCCATCAGCCACAAAGAGCTGCTGGGAAATGCACATGAACCAGCCAGACACGACCCACAGAGCAAGGCAGGAGTCCCTGCCTTGTCCCCACCACAGAGCTGAACATCACCCAGGCCACAGAGCTGGAGCAGTGCTGCACTGCAGTGACTGAGCTTTTAGAGCCTGGAACCACCAGCTGCACCTTCCTCTTCAGATCCCTTTTCCTCCTGCAGGGACAGCAAAGATTGCAGAGAACTTACAGCTGGAGATTTACCCTGCACACATTATGTGATTTTTCAGTAAAATCACAGAAACACCAACCACACGTTTCTGTTCATCAGCCAAACCCTCCCCAGGTGCCTCCAGTCCCCAGGGCCTCGAGTCCTCTCCTGCCTCCACACTGCTGCAGAAACCCTTGCTGCTAACTTGCTATTCCTGCCATGTTTTGGCACACTGATGACAAATGGGATATTAATGTTCCAGGCAAAGGCAGCCAGAGCAGCAGGAGAAATAGGAGCGGTGACAGGAATACTGAAAGCAAAATTGAGTTTTGTTTGTGTGGGATTTTTTTTTTTTTACAAAATAGTCCAAGAAACACCAAGGTCAGAGAACTGATCTTGGATCTCACTAGAGCATCTTTCCTCTTGTCCTTTGCTGAGGAGCTACATTTCATCCCATGAACCCCTGGCACCTGCAGTGGTGCTGACTGGGCCCTGTGGGTCACCAAAAAAACCACTTGGCGCTAACAGAGAGAGTGACCTAGAGGTGACACCAACCAACCACCAACTCTCGGGGTCTCTGCTTGCCCGAGATCAGGGTGGTTGCTGCCCTTTGTCCTTCGGAAAGCCCCGAGCCGCCCGCAGAAAAGACGAGGAGTCTCTAGATGTTCTTTTTCAAGGTTTTTTCTCCTTGTTTATTCTATTTTATCTCTTTCCTTTTCTCTGTGGTCAGCCAAGGTCTGGACAGCACGGGCAACAGGCGACGACTGCCCGCCTGCCCCTAGATCGTCATCTTATATACAGATAATTGCGTATACTTTATTTACAATTACAAACCAATACATCTACTTGACACTACACAGGTGTCTCCTACTTTGACCCAATCCCTCCAAATCTACTTCATGCACAAAATGGAGACGAAGAAGAAGGAGAAGACTTTAGGGTAACGCCCAGAATTCTCCATCTTGTCTCTGGTCATCTCTATTCTAAAACCCCAAGTGTATGAATATTATTACTTTCCACTACCTTTGAGGGCTTGCAATTCCTCCCATAATGTTGGTAATTTTTCCCATGGACTATAATCAAATTCCTTGCCTGTCTGGGGCCCATGCCAGGGTCTACAACCCCCCTGTACAAGTTCCAGACCCCCCTGTACAGGTTTTAAACCCCCCTGTACAGGTTTTTGTTCAGGCTTCTTTTGGCCAGGATGTCCAGGGGGAATACCCTGGACTCCCAAAACCAACCAGGCTGGAGCTCTAAGGAAACACGATTTGCAGCAGGTCCCCAAAAGCAAAGGGGTTGGAAGCAGGGCTTCACCACCCAGCAGCACTGCACAAACACTGGTGTTACTGGTGCCAGAGGGAGACCCAACCTTAGTGTCAAAAACTAGGTGGATAACATAAAACTGTAAATTCAAATTGCTCTGCTCTTCAAGTTAAGGTTCAGCTAAATGTAGATGCAGCAACTCAATAAAACCTAATTATTGTTCTCCAATTTTTAAGCTTAAGAGGTTGCAGAGAGCAAAGGAGGCTCCCCCCTCCAATAAGATGAGAAGGGAATAAGGAAGAGGGAGCAGCGCAGATGCTGTTGATGTTTTAGGGAGATCTGTGTGCTCGAGGTTGATTAGCAGTTGTCAGTGTCCTTTCTGTGCCAGGAGCAGATAAGCCAGGAGCAGAACACTGCAGGCAGCTGATAGCAGCAATTCCCAGATGAAGGCTTGTGGGGGCTGAGGATTCAGAGCAGCAAAGATTTCCTGGAGAAAACAACTTGTGATGCTGAATGGTTCTGAAGTTTGTGAAAAGTGCCTTGAGCTTACTAAATACAAACATGTCACTGAAATCTTCCTCTCACACAAGAGAACAGTTTTGTTTTAAACAGAAAGCAGTATCTCCCAAGTTCAAGCCTAAATCAATTTCAAATATAATTGTTTGCCAAATACAAATCTTCAACCATTGCTTAGAACATCAGTACTTACAAGCATGCAAGTTTATTCTGGAAAACATCACAAATCTTGTGCTGTCACTCTATAATCACCCTCATCAATAAAGGACACCAACTTCATTAAAATAAACAAGAAAAATCCCCAGCTTTAAAACAAAGCAGTCCCTGATTAACTCTCTGCAGGTTTACAGGGGAATGTAGGTGACTGGAAGGACCAATCCATCTTTAATTTCTTAAGCCTCTTTAAAAACTTCAAAACTGTTATGCAAAGAACTACAAGCCCTTGGTTGCCAAGGAAAACAGAAATGCAGAGTTTCCAAGCCTCAAGCAGAACGAGTGCCCCCAGCCAGCTGGGCTGTGGAGGGGCTCTGCCTTTCAGACAGAGCATCAAACTCATTTCTAGGTAATAGCCCTATAATTTAGATATCAAACCCAGGCCAATGAGGGCCCAGCAGCCACAATCACCATGTTTTCAGCCATCCAACCTAGCACAGAAACCCTCCCTAGTCCCCTTCCCCAGCACATTATCTTTAATCATGGCATAATAGAGATTCAATTTGAGCCTTCAGCTGCATTTTCTTCCTTGTTATTCACAGTGCTGTATTTTCCTCAGCAATAAGCAATTTTCCCCCATTTCATTTTGCATTGATCTGCCTCAAAGAGAGTCTTTTAAGGTTTTAATAGCCCTGTGTGGAAGCCCCTGGCCAGTAATGAAGACAGAAACTCAGGGTTTTACCCAGAAAATCGAATTGCACAAAGCAACTACCAAGAGAGCACCCATTTCTGTTGTTCTCCTGCAGAAAACATCCCTGTGGGTTATTTGCAGCCTTTTGCCAACCTTCAAGAGCCCAAATCCCACCATCAAGAGTTGCTCCAGCACAGGCAAGGCTGTTCAGTCTGATGCTCTCTCAGGATGCAGTGACCACCCAAATGCTTTGTTACCAGAGCTCTGGGCTTCATCTCCTTCCTCTGGAACCTCCCCCAGCCCTTTCTCAACCTCTTTGAGCAGCATCAGTAGTCTCAACTATTTAAAAAGAAAGTTGCCAAAACGTGAAATGAATCCAGGCTGTGTAAATACACAGCTTCCCCCTAATTGACTCTTTAAATGCACCTGTGTCAATGCAGGCACCCAGCAATGTATCAGCTTGCAGGGCTGAAAGGTCTGTTCCCCCCCAGAGGCAGCTGGGCTAACATTTCATAAATTACAATCATGTTTTCCTTTTCTGTTAATATTTTCATTCCAAAGGTCATTTACCACACACTCTCACAGAGCAGGGGAAGGAAGCTGCTCAATTCCCAGGCACAGGAGTCAGTCACTCCATCAATGGAGCAAATCTATAATGTTACTACCAAGATATTTCTATCTGCACCAGGCTGGAAAAAGCTTCCTGCTGTGGATCAGCTTGTGTCTAACACCCAGGCTCTGGGAGCAGGTGCAGGACACCTCTCTGCACCTACCCTGGGCTGCTGAGGGTGCCAGATCATCACCACCAGGGCCTGGAGCAACCTGCTGCAGAGGAAGGCATCCCTGGCCATGGCAGGGGTTGGACAGAGATGAGATTTTAGGGTTTCTTCCAACCCAAACCATCCTGGGATCTCCTCTGAAGCTCAGTGCTTCGTTTGGGCACCTCATCCCACTCTAAGGCAGCCAAGGTTCAGTCAGCAGGAGCTGCTGCAGCCAGCCCTGCTCAGCAAGGTCTCACAGGGGAGGCAAAAAGGGTCAGGATCCAGCAGCCACGTTCTGGTGTTGATTTTTTGGATCAACACCAAAAGAGGGACCCCAAAGGGGGTGGGAGTGCTGAGCCTGCCCCAGCCTGAACTGGGGTCTCTCACAAGGGATGCTTGATCCCAGGAAAGCTGGGCAGTGTTTGGTTTATGCACACAGATCTGAGAGCCTTCATGGTTAAAACCCTCTCTGAAATTTCTAAGGGACACAATATTTTCTCTATTATCATATTAGCCTGAGAAGGCTTCTGTGCCCCATCCTAGAGGGTGTCAGGAGCTTAATATTAATTAAATAGCAGATTTAAGGTTATTTCTCATCACCACAGCTGTGATTTGAATTATTGCTTCATGATATTCTACTTTGCCCCACTTGCTTTTGATTAATTATTTGCATTTGCTGGTTTATAACATCCATGCATTGCTTCAGACAGAGGCATCTTTTTTGATTCTAACTGCTTCATATTCTCTGGTCAGATGATGGATTGGAGTTCCCAGCACACCATAAACAGCAGCCAGCACGATATGTATCTATATCCCATATTCACTCCTCAGCATATCCTGCATTCAATCATCCTTATATTCATTTCTCCTGATATTGTTATTATTATTAGCCTTAGGGAACTTGTTTTATAGGCTATTTAGTTTGAATTAAGCATGTATGCCAGTCACTTCTTATTTCCAGAAGACTAAATGGGAGGATTTATGGGAGGATTTGTGCCTGGACTCTGCTGTGGACTACTTCCCATCTTTACTTATATTTAAGTATTATTACTATTAGGAAAACAACATTGTCAGGACCTTCCATGCAGACATTTCACAACCTTGTTAGAGGGTTCATGAGGAACAAAATTTTTTTTCTACCAAACTTTCTGACTTAATCAAATGTGCTCTCAAAGCACTGAGGAGTTTTGCCATTTTTTCCCCACACACCTCACTGCTACTTCCCAAAACTAAATTCCTTGGTTGATCAAGATATTGATTATATTTCAACCAAGTTTCATCTTCATATTAAACTGTCTACACGTTGAGACATACTGAAATTTTAATTCTTTTTAAATTAAATAGTCTTGGTTATTTAGGAACAATTGAATGTCTAGACTCTTACTCGGGACAAGTGTTTGACCGTTCTTTCTCTCAGCTTTAAGGAGACCAGATCAGATGAGCACACACAGTAAAATGATGCAAGTGATGATGGAATATTCAGATTTTAGTGCTTTATCCCCTTCCCACAAGCAAAGCACACTTCAGATGACACAACGCTCAAACTGCTCCCCATTATCCCTCCACTTTGTCATCCCACTAGTGACTCACAGGAATGTCCCTGGGGATTTCGGAGTGACAGGGGGAGCACTGCAGCCTGCTCTGCACCCCTTTGCAGCAGGAGTGAGTCACCATCCGCTGTGCTTGGCCCGGAGCCCAGGTTTCCCTCTCCCCCTGCTGCCACGGGCCGGGCAGAGCAGGACAGCAGCGGGGATGCCACTGTCCTGCTCCGCCCCGGTGACTGCACACACACAGGGACCTCTCCTCCTGGGAGTCACAATTCAGCGTTTGTGCCATGCTTTTGCTTCGAGTTTCCAACTGAAGCTAAAAAATCCCTGCATTTACCCCGTTTCTGGAGGCATTTGCTGCACTGTGACAGCCTTTGGCACAGCAGTGTCACACAGCATCAGCCAGAGCTGTGCATTAGTCAGCCCTGCTCTCCCAAAATAGAAGCGAGCAGCCTGATGCACGCAAGCAGATTATGAAACTATTTTGTCACATCTGCACTGGGAGATTAAAAGCTGACAAATTCTTATCATCATGGAAATGGGGTCTCCAGCAAGGTGAAGATTGGAAACAGCTGGGATGCCACCACCAGAGCTGAAGACTGTGGAGACTGGCAGATTATCTCCTGTCTCCATCATTTTTACATTTTTACATACAATTCCAGCCACCTGACCAGAGATTAGAGCAGGGAAGCCTAAAATAAGGTATGACTCTATTTTTCAGACAGAAGTTTTCCTTTAGTATGCAGCTGACAGGATATTTGGGAAGGAAAATCAAACAAAGAAATCATATCCCTCCAAACCCAGATAGAAAGCAAATCCTCTGTGAGCCAAAATACAGACAAGGAAAAAAAGCACCCACAATCAAAGGCTTTGCCCAGAACTATTACTATGAATTAAGATGATAATTCCTGCTCTCTACCAATCTTACAAATGTAAGAAGCACATCTAAGCAAAATGAATCCCCAGATGCTGCAGATTTGCTTTAAATCAAGGGAATACAAAAGCAGCCAAGCAGCAGGCAGCAATGCAGGCTCTGGTCACCTGCAGCAGGCATCCCTCCTCCTCCTCACACCGAGGCTCACCCTGGCAGCCCCTGCAGCCCAACCATCAAGAGATGACTCAGAAATGGCTTTGAGAGCAGAGATCCTTGAGGATAGGACTGCAGGAGGATGAGGCATAACACATTCTTCCCACTTAATCCTTGCCAGTGTAAGCACATTTCTCATGAAAGCTTTAAAAATAAAGTCCTTGACCCAGCAGAGAAGGGAAGTGTCCTTCTGCTGCAGGTGCTGCCACGAGCCCACGGCCAAGGCAGTGTGTGGGCACTGAGCAGAGGAGGGAGGGGAGTCAGGATCCATCACACTCCTGCCTCATCACCCTGCCAGCTGCAGCCCTCTCATGGAAGAGATAATTGCCCAGAATCCTGATTCACTGGGGCAGAGAGATCATGGGCTGCAGGACAGGGGAGGAAGGAGGTGAGGGTGGAGATATTTTTATGCCTGACCTTCCTTAGACGGTCAGGAGCTGGGGTTGGTTTCTTTGAAGATGCAGGTCTCAGAAGCAGCCTCACTGAAGTGCTGCAGCACTGAGAGAGCTCCACGCTGGGGGTGATGCTGAGGATCCTGCTCCTGCCAGGACCTGTGGCCCCATGGAGAGAGGAGCCCGTGCTGGGGGTGATGCTGAGGGGTTCTCAGCCCATTCCTGAAGGGCTGCACACAGGGAGATCCACCCTGGAGCAGTTCCTGGAGAGCTGCAGCCTGGGGCAAAGCCCAGGGCTGGAGAAATTCAGGGAGAAGTGTCTGCCATGGGAGGGAGCCCATGGTGATGGAGCAGGGGAGGATTGTGAGGAGTCCTCCCCTGAGGAGGAAGGAGCAGCAGAGTCAGTGTGTGATGAACTGACCACAGCCCCACTCCCTGTACCACTGTGGGGAGGAGGGAGAGGGCTCAGGAGTGAGGCTGAGCCCAGGAAAAAGAGGGGGTGGAGGGAAGGGATTTTTAGGATTTTTAGGGAAGGGATTTTTAGGATTTGTTTGTGTTTTCCATTACTCCACTCTGATTTTATTGGTAACAAATTGAATTAATTTCCCCAAGTCAAGTCTGTTTTGCCTGCAGTGGTAAAGGTGAGAGAACCCTCCCTGCCCTGATCTCAGCTCATGAGCCTTTTCCCAGATCTTCTCTCCCCTGCCCAGGAGGAGGAGAGTGATGGAGCAGCCCGAGGGAACATCTGGCACCCAGGCAGGCTCAGCCCATCCAGCTCACACCATTGTTCACACAGCATCACCTGCAGCTCCGGGCTCATCCTGACCACCACTGCAGCCTCTGTGTCAAATATGAAATTCCACAGGTAAGTCCATCCACAGGCACAACCCCCCAAATTTTGGGGCAGCTCTTCCAGCCAAGCTGGAGAAGGGGGAGGTTTTCGTGGGAAGCCTGTTCAGGAGCAGTTCATCTACCCAGGCCCTGCAGCCTGCACTTGTGAGATTTATTTAAAGTACCCAGCTACAGAAAACATTTCATGAGTTCCTAGGGGCTCACAGTGTGAGCTTCTAATAAGTGAGCACTCAGGAACATTAAGGAAAAAGTTAGGACTTTTAAATAAACACTCAGGCTGAGCACCTGATTTATAAATGTTCTGTTTAACCAAAATAAAAGCAGAAGCATCTCAGCTCCCTGGCCAGCCCGAGTTCCAGCTGGGCAGGAAAGGCAGGGATAATCTGCCTGCTCAATTACTCACAGAAATTATCCAGCAGGTATAACTGTTGAGTTAGTAACCCTTTAATCAAGCTCAATTTTTTGATAATCCAGGATAAATCCACAGCACCTCACGTAGAGAAGGGGTATCTTTCTACCAGGAGTAATCTGAAAGGGAACGTGACCAACAGAAGTCAATTTTACAATCCCTTCCAATCAATTTCCAATACTAACAACAACCTGAGCGTTCCAGCTTTTGGGGGCTTATTTACATTTTGAAGCTGCTGCCCTGAACATGGGATATGCAAAAGAAAAGCCCTTCCTAAGCTGGAGAGCCCCAAGTTCAGCAGGACACAAAACAGAGCAATTCAGCTCAGTTCTTCTGCGTGTTCTGTGCTTCAAAGGGAGATAATAAGACCTAAACCCACCAAAATCTCTGCCTGAATACCCACAGAGGGGAGCAGGAGAGAGGTGAGTGTTGCTACACGTTGCACTTGACCTGCCCAGTGTCCCACGTGGTTTGTAAGAGGTGTTCTCAGCAAATACTATTAGCTCACTTTGTTTCCTACAAGGTACTGATTTCCAATATTTTAACAAATCATTTGAAACACTCTGTGATGTTTGTATTTATTGCTTGAGTAGATTGGAGGTCTCAGGTGCAAAAGCCTGCCTGGGGCTATGTGTCTCCTTCCACCAGGGACTTGATTAAAGGGAAAATCCAGACCAATATGGAAGAAAAATTTTACTGTTACAAGGGAACAGTTTGGATGAGAGAGATCAGAATTTTCTGCCTTTTGCCATATATAGCTCCAAAATTTCACTTGCTCTCAATAGTTCGGTGGGAAATACTGATTATAAGAAGAATTTGTTTTTCAAATGACCCTTTAATTGGCCAACCTGAGAGCCACACTATTCTCTGTGCTACTGTCTGATGTGCCTTCTTCCTTTTAGCTCCCTTCCACACAGAATCTGACACCCTGCCTTATTTATTATTGACCCATCATGGTTTGGAAACACAGTTTAAAATAAATGAGAGCCTGAATGCCATGGCTGTGGAGTTATTAAACTGCCTGGCATTGAGGAAATTGCTTTTCATAAACATCCTGAGCTCCTATAGCCTTTTTTTCCCCCTAAAGTGCTTAATACAATGAGAGCCCGAGCTAATCTGAATCAGTCTTCAAACTGAATTGTTAACAAGAAGGGAAGATGTGTTATTGTTCAATATTGGAAGGCTGAAGTCAGAGGACAGAGCAGAGAAAGGAGTTTTCCATGTACAAATAATATTCTTTGTACTTGCTGTCACTTGGTGCACGAGCTGATCAGTGACAGAAAATGCCTCCACATTCTCAGCAGGTGAGGCCACACAGAGGATGTGCATTTAATCATTCCTCCATCAGGGATCCCAAAACCAGCACCCTCCTGCTGTTCCTGCTCACCCTGGCAATGCAGACAGTAACAGGTGAACAAAGTGATTTCCACTGTGCACTGTGTGTACATAAAAACACAAAAAAAAAATTTCCTGGAGTTGTTAATTCCCTATTAATCTTTCCAGCTGGGAGCACCCAGGCATGCCCTGTCTGTTCTAGGCACTAGAGAGGAGTGCACAAGGGTGGGTGCCAATTTTTTGGAAAGCCAGATACATCAGCCAGAGAGATGGCACATGAAGCATGTGAATCCCTCTTCCAAAATCTAGACAAACCCATTAGGGACGCCCTCATGATATCTGAGCACTCTTCTTTCTTTTTTAGGGCAGACTGACTCGACCCCATTGCTCTTACTGCACAACACACACCAAAGCTGAGGTTTAAAAAAGCTCCTTGAGCCCCTTCTGTGTGAAACAGCCAGAGCTGCAGCAGGACAGGGAGACAACGAGGTGCCCTGCCCTACCTGCACCCTTGGCAATCCCACTCAGAGCTGGGATTTGTTTCTCCCTTGCACCATATAATCATGGTGCCCTTCAAACCAGGCCTGGGCAGCCTCTGTTTGCCTCAGTCTCAACATCTCAGGCTCCAGGCAAAAGCAGATTGATGAATCTCTTTCCTATCCTAACATCCTTAACAGCCTCACAGGTATGGCAGGTTTGTAGTTTCTCTAAAGTCTGACCAATTCTCCAGCCTGGCAAGGAGTTGCAGCAGCAGAACCCTGCCCTTTCTGCACTTTGCCCTCTGAACAGGGCTCAGAGGAACAGGGACCACGGTCACCCTCCTCACCCCTGGGAGCCAATGTGGAACCAGGAAGGGCTCCCTGGAGAAGCCTTTACATCAGGCCTGAAAGAAGCAATGGAATTTCCAGTCCTCATCCCGTTTCAAGCCCCATCAGGACAGAGGGATGGAAAGCAGCACATGAAAACCCAGACAAAACCCGAGTTCATTTACCCTGTGAGCGTGCACCCACACCACGCTAAAACAAGGCCAACACCAGCTGCCATCTCTTTAAGAGATGTTAAACCTAAGCGAATCCTCAATCAGCACTGAATTCCTGTTTGAAACGCCTCTAAATTGAAGAAAATGAGTATTTCTTTTTCCGGCCCGGTCCCCCAATCGGGGTTGCTACGCAACCGCCTGCTGCACATGGCTGATAACACCGGCGGCGTTATTCCCCGCCTGGCTGCGCCGTCAGAACAAAGCCCGCCTAATGAAGCTTTCAGAGGCTCTTGGCTCTGCCTTTGACGGCTCAGCACACGGGTTTTCCCTGCTCCTGCGTGACAGTCACAGCAGTGACACGCCGTCCCTTCCTGCCGGGGGTGCTCCGGAGCGGGATGGAGATGCAGGATGGAGATGCAGGATGGAGAGCCACGGACTGCACTGGGAAGAGCAGAGCAGCCCCCAGCATGGAGAGCAGCCACACCTGCCACAGAGCCAGGCAGTGATGGGCAGGCCCTCTGAAATGCTGAGCCATCAGTATCACAGCTCAAGCCAGACACCCTCTGGTTCCCATTTCTGCCCTAACACCTGCCTGCAGGTGAGGGCACAGCCAGGATGAACTTCCTCTGGCCTATAAAAAGAGGGCTAGAAGGAAGACAACTCTCCAGGTTTAGCAGTTCACTCCCTTGAAGCACTTACAGATTATTTTTTAAACAATCTGTTGAAGTGAATGTGACTGTGCTGGTAACCTAGGTGAGCTGGTGTGGCAAGAACAACCACTGCTGGCAGGAGCAGCTTCATGCTCCTGAAAGACCCAAGGCTGGCACAGACACATTTTGTAGTGCTGCCTCCACACATCTCCTGAGCACTGCCAGGGATGGTGATTCCACTCCTTGCCCAGGCAGCCTATTCCACTCTTTCCATGAAGAAATTTTTCCTATTCTCTAACTTAAACTTCCTCTGGCACAACTGGAGGACATTTCCTCTTATTTTGTCACTTGTCACCTGGAGAATAGACCAACCCCCACCTGGCTATATCCTAGCCAGTAGCTGCAAAGAGGGATAAGGTCCCCCCTGAACCTCCTTTTCTCCAGCCTGAACACCCCCAGCTCCCTCAGCTGCTCCCCATATTGTGCTCCAGACCCTTCTCCAGATGTAGCAGATCTACCCTTTCTCACCTCATCTCCCAGGAGGGCAGGACACAGTGAAACAGCATTTCCTTGGCCCTCCAGCCTCTCATCTCCTTGACAGGATCAGCCTCAATGCACGTGTGGGTGACACAATCCTGGCATGGCCAGGCAGAGAGGATGGGTGACAACACACGTGTCAGCTTGCCACAGTGCACAGACACACCACAAGAGCTTCAGGAGGAACAAATTCCTGTTGCCAAATGCTTCTTAGACAGCATGTGGCTCTGGAAGAAGAGCTGGGGACAAGTGTTTCCCACACCAGCGAGCTGGGAGGATCCCTGGAGCTAAAAGAGACCCTCAGACACCAAAGCAACCTGAAGAGCAGCAACTGGGGCGTTGGAGAAGGTGACATCTGCTCAACTAAAGACAACCCAAGGAATCAGTCTTGCTCTCAAAGACATTGATTCTGCCTGATAAGAGTCACAAGTGAGCACAGCAGCAGGGAATCCAAGCAGCCCCTGCTCCAGGGGGAGGTTTTAACCGAACAGCCCACCTGGCTGCTCACCCGCTGACTCTGCCTTGCTGCAGGGAAGAAAGTGCAGCGTGGGTGCTTTTTTTTGGAGACAAAATTGCCTAACAAGAGACAATTATGTGACATTACCATTAAAAGCAGTGTGTGACAAAAAAGCTCTGAGCCCGTGTATCCTGAGGTCTGCGAACCCCTTTCTCTACTTTTGTGCTAAATAGGTCTCATTTATCCCATTTGTTCTGTCCCAGCCAGGCAAAGCGAAAGCAGGGTTGATCGATTTGTTAATTACAGTAATTTTATCTTAAATAGAGACAGCTGAATGTTCATCAAGTCACAACTCCGCCTGTTACCGAGAGCCCTACCCCCTGCTCAATAATTAGGGGTAATAAGTGGCTCATAATAAATGCAACCCACAACAACACGCTCTGAGAGGGTGATGTAGAATCAGGAGGGCTATTAGGGAACCCCTGGGTCTATTTCTCCTTTTAAAGAAAACAGTGTAAAATCTTTAATTGTCTCTCTTGAAACCCTGAGACATCTCTACCAGTTAGTTATAAATAAAAGGCAATTATTGCACTTTGTGGCTGTTTGTGTCCAGAGAGGGTTTTACCAGAGTCACCAGGGCAGGTAAGGGTGGCTCTTTCCTCCTGCACTGACTGGGTGCACACAGAAAGGTCAGGTGGGAGGTAACACTGGTGGGTTATGGATAACCACACTCCTTGGGAGTTTTAAAACTCTGGGTAAGGCTTAAAAGATTAGGTTTCAATACAAGGCACAAGCAGTCTGTGTTCAGCTTGGAGCTTCCATCCACACACATGGACAAGCAACAATTATATTTATCCTGAGGGCTCACCTCGCCCTTCCAGCACAGAAAGGGCAGGCTGACAAAAGCTGAAAGCAAGGGAAAGCCAACCTTTCATCCTCACCCTGCACAGCACAGGGAATTTCTGAAGCAGATTTCTACTACAGCCTGCCAAGAGCAAGGTTTGGGATGAATGAGGAGAAGGCAGCAGAACTTGTCTGCATCTGTGTCTCTCACAAACCCTGGAAAACAATCAAAATTACACACAACCCACAGAGGTACACCCTCACCCTCCAATTCTGTTGGGTTTCTTCCTCTTTTCCTGCTTTATACCCTGGGTAATTACCCCTGCAACTTCACCAGCTAGAAAAGTACAGATGGCCAAGCTGGTCACAGAGGTGAAAACATCACCACTTCCAACTCCCTTCCAGGGGCTGAGGAGAGAAGGAATGAGAGAAGGAACACCCTCCTGCACTCCCACCCCTCAGGTCAGCCCCTGGCCAGAGCTGGAGACCAGAGCTTAGGGTGGAGGGAAAGGCTCCAGCCCCTTGGGCTGGGTGGATCCTGCCAGGTCCAGGTCTGGGGGAGGACCTTGGCAGGGGAGGTGTCACCGTTCCTCACTGCCCTGGGGAAGGACAACCAACACAAAGCTGCTCTGGCAAAGGCTGTCTGCCACATAAACAGCAAACCAACCCTCACAAACCTGACACTGGAGGGACTAGAGACTGCCCAGGCCTTGGCCCAGCTGGTAAATCAGTGCAGCTGCACATCTTCTTTTCCAGTGACCTAAAACTTTGAACTTCAGCCTCTATTTCCCCCCCACAAGGTGAAGACATGTGCAGCCCTCACATGCAAACAGGACTTGGAGAGAACTTCGAGGTTCCATCCTCTCAGCATGCAAACCACAGATGTCAATTGTCTTGTTTTCAGCACTTGGGAGTGCATCAGGTAAAGAAACAGATTTAATCAGATACAGTTGTGTTTTATTTACAACAATAGTTGCTGTCACTTTCTTTGCTCTAGGAAATGCATTTACTTGTGGCATTTCCCTCCAACAGCTGAAGCTCCACTTGCTCCTGTGAAGACTCTATATTTTTGCAAATACTTTTTCCTAAGGCAAACTGCTTAAAAAAAATTATTATTTTGATATTTCAACTTCATCCACAACTACATTTAACCAGCCTTTGCAAGATTCTTTGATGCTCTGTCCCTTATCTCAGCACAACATACAGTTGCATTCAGAATAAATCCTGGGCTCCTGTTCTGAGCCAGGGAGAGTTGTGTAATGATCAATCACAAAAGCCCTTGGGGATGGGAGAGATTAGCACTTTGATACTACTGAAGATGAATGGGTGGAATGAGTCTGATAAACTGGTGTTTTCCTCAGATAATTGCTCTGGAAGCTTTTTGAAGCAGCTTGGATCTTCCTTCCCCTTTCTTTCTGTGTCTGGGTAGGAGGGCACGCCCTGCTTTTTCACCAGCACTGCTGGACAGGCTGCTGCATTGTTTTTGAACAGTTCTCAGTGGATTTATGCCACATTTCATCCCCACTGAACACTATTAGTTGTGATTTAACCAAAGATCCAGGTTGGATTCCTGTTGTTCTTGGTCCAGCACCCAAGTTCCTGAGCACAGCTCAGCTGGGCGGGACTGAGGGGGTGGGAGGGGGGTTTCTCATGGGATATGGACACATTTCCTCAAGCTTCAATCTTTCCTCAAGCTTCAAACTGCTCCTCTTCCTTCAGGAGTCACTAATCATTGGCACTCAGCTTCAGCTCCCATCCACCCTTTTCTGGGCTTTTTATATCCAACTCCAACCTCCTCTTCCTCCTCCTGGACCATCCTCCTGCAGCAATCCCCCAGGATCAGCCAAAGAGGAGCTTCTCCTGAAGCTGTGACACAAAACTCCTGCCCAGCTCACTCAGAGCCCAGGTACATCCCTCTTCAGACACGGGGCAAACCCTGCTGCCTTCACAGATGTGGTGCCATTTAACTTGTTCTCAAGCACTAATGAAAATGGAGCCAAGAGATTTTATTGTATTTTTATTGTTCTGCCGAATAAATGAAATTTAAATACAGAATTAAAAATTTGTAAAAAATAAAAGGTATTACAAGCCATCCTTCCGGAGTGGGTTGCACATCATCAACTGACAAATTTACACTTACTTTTTGATACAAATATAGGAAAAAAAAAATTAAAAAGCATTTCCATCATTAAGAAGGAGCTGTTTGGGTTGGTTTTTTTTTTTTGTTTGGTTGGTTTTTTTTACACATTTCATTTCATATTTAAACCTGATATTTGTCTCATGAGGATCTCCCATTAACCTTGTTCTTCACAGCACTGATTCACATTGTTTGGTGTTCAAAAACCCCACTCATTTGTAGTTCACAGCAGCAGTGATGCAGTCTTGACCCCTCAACACATATGGACAGAACAGTTAATAAACCAGCATATGAGGGGTGGAAAAATGCAGCATTGTGTGGTTTGCAGAGTGTAATTCAGCTTGCAAAGGATCTTTGAGTGATACCTTTATGAGCTGGGTATTTCTCAGGGTATCACATCTCTGGCATTTGCTCCTTGCCATCTTTACTCCATCACTGCCACAAGGAACTCCAGAAGGGATGCTGAACAGGTACCTTTGGTTTTTAAAGCCCCAGTTGAAAGCAGCTTGATCTTTCCAGAGACATAAATCACCCATTCTCAAGGAAAAAAATCAGGCACAATTTAAACCCTATAAAAGAGGCACCTCAAGAATTGTTGACACCTGGATCAGGGTTGGGAGGTTCTATTTCAGGTTCTTAAAAAGACATCTATGGAGGTGATCCAACCAGTCAATGCATCTGCATCATCTCAACCAAAAAGAACAGACAGCCTCTCTGATATATGAATAATTTTAAGATATCTGCACCACTCACACAGAATACACAAAAAGCTGGAAAGAATATGGCCTGTGCCTCACCTGTTCCTCAAGGCTCTTAACCACCAAGAGGATTTAACCACACAGACAGAATAATCACAGAGTGAAGCACTTTTACAACAGAATCTAGGAGTCTGAGATAATGAATAAGGAAAGCTACACTTCATCCTGGGGGGAAAAAAAGGAGAGGAGGGAAAATTCAGATTGCAGTGGAAACAAACTGCTCTACCAAAAGAAATAATACTGGAGATTTTCCCTAGTGCAGCTGGGATTTGGCAAATGAAATACTTTGAGTGTACACTTGCAGGGCAGCCCTGCTTCTGCCACGTGAATTAAATATCCAACCACGTTTAAAAACAGCATTTGGAGAAAGATGCCCAGATTCCCACTCCTCACACTGCACAGTGGGGCCCTCACTGAGGTATTTCAGCACCACCACAGAGGAAAGCAACACTTGTGCACTTTCTCCACAGGTACAGTCCCCTGGGAGCCGAGGCTGGGTGGTGATGATGATGAAGATGCTGATGCAGCAGCAAGGCGTGAGTGTTCTGCTCTGCCCTCACCTGTCCAGCCCAGGTGACCAGGCTGTGATGGAAATGTGCAGCCAGAGCACTGAGGGCTCAGCTCAGTTCAGCCACCTCACACCTCAGGGGAGGTTTGTTGACTTTTGAACAAACACATTCACACAGAATCTTCCACAAAGCAGTTCAGTGCACCTGGCCAGGTCAGATTACCAGCCTCACATTAACCTCAGGATATTTCCTGCATTGTCTGTTGATATACAGGTTGTCCATCAAAATAAATGCATGTTTTACCCTCATCAGTGGCAATTTGTGTTTGCATACCAGCAGAGCTGCATGGGACAGGCATCCCTCCTGTCACACTGCACTTCTGAAAGGCTTCTCTATTTTCCAAACCTTTCTTCAAGGAAAGTCATTTTCTTGTGTTGCATATATGTGTTTAACTGCAGTCATGAACTGCACCATGTGTTGGTGTCCCATCCCATCTGGCCTTTTTGGAAATGTCTTTTCATTCTTCAAAGAACATAACAGAGGATCATAAACTCTTCTGGTGACATGCCACAGGATGGGCCTTACCAAAGGGATGTCCTTAGTACCACTGCAGCATTTGACTGTCTCTCCTTCAAAAGAAAGAGCAAATTCAGAATACACAAATGCCTTCCACCACAGTCAAGACAATCTTTTTCTTCTTCTGTTCCATCTTTGCTGTACAACCACTGCAGCTTTGCCTTCAGGGTTTGTTTTGGGGGATACTTTGTTTAGGAAAGGTCATTCCCCCTGCACACTCTGCTGCACAATGATAATCGCTGCTTGTTTCCCACACTCCTGTTGGCACAGAGGCTACTGTGCTCTCACTGCCAGCTGCTGTGGGAGCAGTTAATAAAGGTGCTCTTCCTTCCAAGAAACAGGCAGTGTCTGCTCTGACACTACAACAGGAAAGTCTCTGTTTCCACACCTTCCAAAAACTGCAAGTGCTTTGTTTTGCACATGTTTTCCTTAGAACATCCGAGGACAAGATGGGTTTTGCTTAATGATCCACTCAGCATGGGGGTTGATGTGGTACAAGTCCAAGAGGTAAGTGTCTGGGTCCAGACAATGTTCACCTGTTAAAACAAGACATTCAGAAAAAACACATATTTTTTAATATCCTTAGTCCTTTGGCTGCTAGATTTGTTTTTTGTTTGCTTTTTCCCCCACCTGAAAACTAAGATTTCTTCACATTCATTTTAAGATGACAACACTTCCACAAATCTGAGGTAATGGCTTTGAGAGGAAAGAGGGTAGATGTACATTAGGTATCAGGAAGAAATTTTTCATCCTTGGGGTGGTGAGGCAATGGAACAATTGCCCACAGAAGTTTTTAAACTGTCTCCTGAAAGTAGTTGAGCATAAAAACTGAATATCAGAGTCCTTATTTTCAGCTTCCATTTGTACTTACCAATATTGCCTCCCACTTCATACAGGAGCAAGTTTGTGCACTCCGTGGAGTTGTTACTGCAGAAGGAAAACCACACAGTTAAATCCCTGCCAAGACAGGTTAGGCAGTTCAGGAACACTCCTAAAAGAATTGTTTGTGGTTCAGAGGCCAGCAATGATCAGAGGCCACAGTACAGAGACCTTGCTGATCTCCTGCACAGTGCAGGACACCAAAAACTGGAACAAAAGCAAAGAAGGCGAGCTGTGGGTGAGACAGCAGCTGGCCCATATCCACCCTCCTTGTCTGGACAGCTCCTGGGACACAGGGGAGGCACTGCCACCTCACCTGCTAAACACAGGCTGCAGAGCTGGGACAGAAGGGGCAGAACTTTTCTGTTCCTGTGTTGGGATAGTTCAGCAATTCCCCACAGGAGAAGAGGAGGGAATTGCAGAGGTTGTTTTAGGAAATCCCTACATTTACATAATCAGGCTGGAATTGCTACTCCAGGCAAATGATACAGGTGATGCTTTTCTGCAGGAGAGCTGGAGGGGAGAAATGCTTGTCAGGGTCAATGTTGCTGCCTTTTCCCTTCCCTCCAGCAAGGGTTCTGGAGTTCACTTGGTGTCCAGAGCCCAGAGGGGGCCGCTGACCTCCTGACAGCCTGAGCACGGGGTGGAAGCACTCAGTGAGCTAAAATTTCCCTTCCCCACCCATCACCATTTCCTAGGCTTAGAACAGAGGAGCAGAGAACAGCCTCTCCTCACGACTCACTATGCTTCCACCTCACCTCCAGCTCAAGACAGAAAACACCAGCTAGACCACTTAGGTTTTTTTTTTCTTTTTCAAGCAGAGAAAAAGCCATTTACCACTTGAGGAGGTTGACAGTGTTAACAATATTCCAGCCATTCTGGCACAGGTTCTTCTGAAACTGCCTCAAGACATCAGCAACCCTGGTTGCATTGTTCAAGTGCACCTCCAGAGAGTCCTTCAGGAGGAGGGATGCGTGGACCTTCACAATCTTGGAAGGCTGAACAAGGCAGGCAAAAAGAAAAAAAAAAAAAAAGCTTAAACTCTTACCAGTCAAAACATTAATTTTCAGACTAGATTGGAGAATGTGAAGAACTAAACCTGTCCAGACAGCTGTTCAGAGAATGTAGGCTTGTTTTTTACAGGCTGAAAGCTTATGGAAGCACCGAGGTGAGCATTAGGAATAAATCATCAATGTTCCGGTGTTGAGGCCACCAGAGGAGCGCTGTGCTCCCCATCCCCGCGTGCTGCTGCTCTCTGCTGTTCAAACACAGCACTGACACAGGCTCGGATGTAAACAGGGGTTGTCCGAAGACATTCTGGCAGACTGCTTTGCACAAGAGTGAATGACTCCTCTGAAATTCATTTAAATTACTCGGAAAGGAATTTTGAGATCTGGTCTGCTGAATTCCAGAAAGGTCCTTTTCCAAAGAAAGGAAGCACCAAGTGATGTGCCATCTTAACAGACATTATGGAGCAAAAAGAAAATTGAGCAATAGCCTGAATTTATACTTTAAAAAATGAAAATAAGTCTGCTTTTAATCACACCGATATACATGCACCAATACATGGGACACAGAGCCATAAGAATTCTGCTCTTTGTACAGGGAAAAACAAAATTTCTGCTCCTGATCTCTTCCCTGCTTTTAACCAAGTGTTTTGTAGCCTGAAATGTGTTTAGTGCTCTTGCTGCTGAGATCAGGTTTTGCCACAACCTGGCCAAAAGCATCTGGGAAATTGTTCCTCATTATTCTGCCTTTTTTTTTATTGTCCCTCCTGCTCTTTTCAAGGGTATCACCCCCTTCATCCTTCTGAGTCCTCAGGAAAACATTTGACACTTCCACAAAGGGTTTTGTTTTTGTTTTTTTTCCAAGCCCTCACTCACCTCTCCCTGGTTCTTTTCCACCTTGTCTTTATCAGCGTGAATCTTCCGCAACAAATTTTTAATTCTCTTGTCGCAGAACTGGTACCTTTTGTTGTTGCTCTCATTCAGCTTTCTCACTTGAGCTACCAGAAAAGAGGAGACCTGGGCAGGGGAGAAGGGTGAAAACAGGGATTAAATCAAGAAGAGATGTCATTTAGGAACCTGATCATCACTTTAGCTCCTTAAATAGACAAAAATGTCTGTCTACCTTGAGGACAGCCTTGTTATTCAGCCAGAGGTTTTGCTCACAGCTGTTTAATTCCTCTGAAATTCCCAAGGCTATCCCTTCCCTATCCCAATCCTAAGACACTGGTACACCATTCCACGCAATTCCTGTGGAACTCACTGTCCAGAGCAGGTCCTGGTAATGGATCATCATCCGCACCACGTCAGCCGCCCCCTCCGCCAGCTGCTTCTCCTTCCCCTCAGGGATCTTGTTGGGCAGCCCCTTGTGCATGAAGAGGTTTGGGGCCATGACTGTGGAAACGTTCCAGAGGTTCATTTTGTTGTTGTTTTCCCTGGCAACCACCTTGCTGAGAAACTCAAGAAGGGCCTGAGAAGAGGGAAAGAGATGTGAGCCATCCCCTACTAGTAATGCTCAAAAAATCATGGCAATTGCTGGAGAGATCACTAATTAGCACTTTTTCTTGATATAGATCAGCAAATCCCATTTCTCCAGTCAGGAAGTAGAGTGACCAGTTTCTAATACTAGGATAGCAACAAATAACCACACCAAGAGAGGTTCATCCAGTGTTTATGAATCAGGAAAAACAGTCTGTGTGGGAAACTGATGAGTTTTTACTTCTTGGTAGGTGGTAATTTACAGAGCCTAGCTACAAAAGTTTCTGGTTGGGCTCAATGCTTTTAAGGTTTTTTTCTTCAATCTAAACAATTCTGTGATTCTGTGTTTTATCAGCTAAATCAAAAGGAAGCAGTTACCTTCAGAGTGTTCCTGTTGGACTCAGGCAGAATCAGGATCAGGAGGTTTAGAGCTTGCAACCTTTGCTTCAGGTCTGGAATATCTAGAAGGAGAATAACAACAGGACAGAGGATTCAGGTTTCTGAACCTTCTTTTTGAGCACAGGAATCCTCCAAGGAATGAGACAATTCCTTATTGAATGGCTGACCATCTAGAATTTGAGACTTTCTTTCACAGAAGTAAATCATACTCATACTGTTCTTAGGAAGGGAGCTAGCCATGTTTTAGAAAACTGATTCATTTCCTTTAGGGTACACAATCAACCAGCAACCCTGATGCCCTTGAAGGGCAGCAAAAGAACCCATAATTCCCCATTTTTTGAACAGAGAACTCATGCACTTAGCTTAACACATCCAAGCTACCTACTGAGGCACCAACCTTAAAGAAATGTGCTTGCAGAGCAGCACATTACCTGCAGACTGTCCTGGCCAGTTCCCACAGCTCAGTCTGTGTGTCTTTATTGATCAATAACTGATGGCAGCAACCTGGCAGGCTCAGGTGACACAGAACTGAAGAGCCCAGGACAGCACTGCTGCAGAGTGGCGCCTTCAGCCAGGCCCCAGCGACTGCAACCCTGGGCTGTGCTGTGCTCCCATCGCATCCACAGGCTCCCAGGCTCTCGGGTTCGTTGGGTGGGTTTCCTGAGATTCAGGTGGTTTAAAGTCCTTTGCCCTCTGGAAAGCCCCAAGCCAGATGCAGAAACAACACGGAGTCCTCAGATGTTCTTTTTCACGGTTTCTCATGTTGTTTATTATTTCTTATCTTTTCTTTC